>ML996103.1:0-40300 GCA_010093805.1 Polyplosphaeria fusca | reverse complement strand
AAGAAGGAGATGAAAAAGAAGGAGATGAAAAAGAAGGAGATGAAAAAGAAGGAGATGAAAAAGAAGGAGGTGCCTAGGCTAATCTAATATCGTTCATGACGAGTACGTGGGAATGTGGCAAATGACATTTGTTTTCTTGAGGCGTGATTGCAGGGCGTGCGAGGGCGGACGTGGTGCCTAACGGGTCTAGTGTTGGGGGCCGGGCATCGGGGATGGTAATTGTGGTTGGGTCGTTGTTGGGAGGGAAGACGATATGGACAAGGTATGTAGATTTGAAGTGGTATTATGTGGGTATGAATGACATTTGCGGAGCTTCCTGCTGCTAAACCCCCGACATCTTACAACATATGCACAAATACTTTTCCCAACACCGTCTTGGACCGTGAAAATGCCAGCTATTCCATCTCGACCGCCACACCCGCATCCTCAAGCCTCTTCTCCCACTCCAACCTCAACTTCTCCATCTCCTCCCAGCACTTCTTCCCCGTCTCTTCAAACTCCCTTTTCCCCTGCTCCGTCAAATCCTTCGCAAATGGGCTTCTTCCATACTTCTTTTTCCTCTCCCCCAGCACGCCACCCCATCCCCAGCCCTCAATTTCTGTGCGTTCCACGCGCTCCTCACCCCACCTATCCGTCGCGCTGCCCCACTTGCCAACGCCCTCGCGCTCCTCCATGGCATCAAGTGTGGATTGCTTCGCGAGCGCGAGCCAGACCATGGATGTGGCGCCTTTATACGCCGTCACGGGGTGCCACTGGCTGCCGAGCAGGCGGACGATGAAGAAGGCGGCGTACATGCAGGCGTCCAGGATGAAGTTGAGGGGGAAGATGGACGTGCCGCAAATGCCAGGATGGGCGAGGTAGATGCGCGGTTTCGCGGCCGGCTTCTCTTCCGTGTAGGCGAGGAACGCGTCGGTGTGGGGATCGGTCGAGGGGAGGGTGGACGTGATGCACATGAGGTCTGTCATGCGCTTCGATGCTTCATATGGGGCTTCGGAGGTTAGGTACTGGAAATCGTTGAGGTCGAGCGAGTGTTCGTAGGCGTCAAGACTGCCGACCCAGATGATTCTGCCTCTGTTCTCGCTGCTGTGGTATCTTGCCAGTAATGGCGCTGTGTAATGTCCGAGGAGGTAGTGCCCGAAGAAGTTCGCCGCGAAGACGTCTCCCAGAGGCGGCTCTTCCACCTTCGCGCCATCTTTCCCAGGTGGAAGCTGCGGCTTTGTGACCCATCCGACGCCAGAGATCTTGAACGGCGCCCATGTCAGAGACGTCACTGGGCTGGTCAGAATGCACCAAGCTATCTGCAGCCAGTCCATGCCCACCCAGGCCCCGATACCGGCATTGAAGATGACAACATCAAGCTTGGGCACATTATCTTTCAGGCTCCTTGCACATCGTTGCACGTTTAGGATATTCGTCAAGTCCAGTATTTCTTGTCGGAAGAAGACACGTCCCTCCAGCAGCATGCGTATGCCCGGTAATTTGGTCTCGAGATTTTGGCATGCCTTGTGCAGGTGGGCACGCAATTGTTTGACTGTCGCGTCGCCCTTACGTTTGTCGCGCGTGGTCACGATGAGGATGAGCGACTGCGATTGAGGGCGGCTATGGAGAAATTCGTCGATGAGTCGGCATCCGATGCCCAGGCCCAGGCCGCTGTGTAAAAGTCAATCGATAGCGCAAGAGGAGCAATTGATACCACAGCACCTGTTTGCCCCGGTGATGAGAACATAGAAGCCATCGTCGGGCGTGGGCGCGTCTTGGAGCGTCGGCATGTGGGCGATCTGATGTCAGAGAAGTTTGGCAGCTAGAGCGTTGGAGGCAAGCGCCTTCGCTATTCGCATAGTCACGTGCTCTCATTCTACGCCTTCGATTCGCCTCGCCTGCAGCTTCGGCAGTATAGATTCGTTTGTACCGGTATGCAGGCTGCACCTAATCTTGGTCTGCCCCCGCGTCTTCCTTCTCAACAACTCAGGTACGGCATCCGCGAGCCAAAAGCTTGAATACAGACGGTGGATCGACCAGGCCGAGGCGCAAGAACTTGCTTGCTCGTCCAGCTGCGCGATCGTCGCACCACCACTGTGCAGTACAACACCTTGTCCACATGCAAGTATCCTCCCGTCCTCACGCGTTCGAGATGCACCCCGGCGCTTCAGTAGTTACGCAATACGAGGCCTAGATCTCAATCCAAGTCTCTTTGCCCATTCAATACGCCGTTTTGGCTCTGAAGCCGTGTTCGTAACTTTCAGCGCCCGACAACCAGGCATAGTTGGGTTGCAAGCGCTACTGTAGCTCGAGCAGTATCCGCTTCCGCAGTACCTTATTTTAAATCGGTATCTGGCAAAGTAGTCAGGAAAACCTAGTTTCTCAAGGATGGACGCCAGTATCAAGGTCGCGGGGGAAGCCAACTATGGTGTTAGGGGATGCGGATAGTGGGCCTAGGTAGCAGAAGTGGAGCTCATGTGACGACACACTTTGTAGAAGGGCCGAAAGTACCCGCGTGCCCGGGGAATCCGAAGGCGGACACCGAAAACTATGTTTCGTTTGGCGATGGTCGAGGTCATTACAGGTGTCCGGAGAGGGCGCTACTTGTGTGCTGGACAGGGTCGCTGCAAGTCATCTGCTCCAGGCCGTGCCGCGTCATCAAAGAGGCTGGCGGCTCTCGTGGTATGGGATCCGTATGGCTGTAAGTTTCTCACGAACGTGTTCAGTGTCACTGGGAAAAAATTTGTTGTTCGAGGCGGAGCCAGCTCCGCCAACGTTGCCCAGACCATCCTCCGCGAACATGAAACTTGCAGAGCTAGCGGGTTCAGCGCCGTCAAAGGTGGGTACGGTGGGCAGATATGGACATCAGCATCGAAGCTCTCATGATTTAAGCCAAAATACGCGTGAACATGGTCTGATCCGGCGAAATTTTTGCCGTGAACTTAACTTTAGTTCCACTAAGCCCAACAGCTCGGGTTCTTAAAACTCGCGTGAGGCCATGCTTTTGAACCTCAACTTACCATTATCTAAAGTGAGGCATAAAAGTCAACCTTGATGTATAGGTAACGGTATGTGCCGTCTTGTACCTTATGCCATCCGCCCGATTGACCGCGGTCGGCCCGAATTCACTCCACCACGACGACAACTCCGGTCCGGCTACCCATTTGACAGCTCGGGCCGAGCCGAGCAAACCATGCAACGCGACTTCACACGAAACAATGCCTTCTCCACCGACCGCCTCATTCACGATGGACAACATCAACCTCTTGTTTGTACAGTGGCCGGTCTGGTCCATGATGACGCACCGAGCGCCGGGTAAAGACGCAGACCCCGTGCTCGGCTCCATATGCCGTTCCTGCAACCTAAACTGCCGACAGATCCTCAAGGCACGGTGCGGGACTCGTGCCTGCGGCCCTGCGCTGAAGCGGGTGATGCCGCGACCGGTGACAAGAAGAGGAAAGGTTGAAACGGTGCGGTTTCGAGAGAAAGCTTCGCCTGATCGCCGGCCTGACCAGATGGCTCGCAGGCCAACCCTTGCTGCATGCTAGGTGCTGTATGTACATCTGTACCGTACAGTGCAAGCTCGGTCGATCCTGGTTTTGATGTCGCGAAATCAAACAGGGCTGCGAATAGAGATGGACGCGTTGTCTTGGCCAACTTTGGACGCGTCGGTGTAGTGCAGAGTTCCCGAGTCCAAGGACAGCTTAGTTTAGGTGAGCTCCTGGGCTCCTTCCCGGGCTCGGAGGAATGCCTCCGCCTTGCAGGTGGCACGCGGGCTGACCAACAGTACAAACGGGTAAAGTAACCTTGCCATCTCATCTCCTGCTGCAAGAGTTGGTACAAAGGAGGCCTCTTTGAAAAGATCCGCTGTCATCCGCCTGGCTGATGGTTTCCTTTCCCGTTTCCCCCCGTTCTGAAGAACCCAGGTTTGAGGTGATGCTCGGGAAGGCGTCCTAGCAAGGAACAACGCTGATACGGGTTGTCGAAGATGTGGTGAGCTGGAGAGACATTCTGCAAAGAACAAGTCATGGCCGCGTCTCTTTGCGGGTAAACTTCACTCTGTATCTTGGGGGCTCGTCCTCACTTCAGGGTATCTTGGCGGAATAGCGAAGAGACATTCGTCGACCTCACCAAGCGAAATGAAGCGCAGAGGATTGTCGGGCATGTCCTCGACGAGTAAGCAGACTCAGAGTCGTGTGCTCGCTACTCCCTGATATGTTGCTGTAGCAGAGGCCCCCGATGTATCAGGAGTAGGAATACCCACTTTTGCTGAGTCGGGACGTTGGAACGAGCTTCTTGCACGAGTAGCCGAGAGTGGGCCGCTGTCTTTCAGCAAGCAGCTAGCCTTTGACATGCATCGGCTTTTGTTTGGCCATTGGCCTTGGAGGTCATCCCACGGTGCTGAGCGCGATGCCCATTTGGTACTCGGCTGCATGTGCTTGATTATCACAGCGCTGCTATAGCTCGTCGCTGCTCAGTCATGTGCCCATGCACCTGACACTACCAGCACCATTGTTCCAGAAGGCTTCTCGTAACGGTCGAAAAACGAGGGGCTAAGCCGGATACTGAATCCTTCCCGATAGCCGAATCCCTTTCGAGAGCGGTCCGAGGTATGATCAAGCCGGCACGGAAGCCTTGGAAAGATCTTTCTGTACCACGTGGAAGCCACGCATGGTCCTAGGCCGCATTGCCCTCTAAATCAGGAGGCGGAAATGCATTGCCATACGTGAAAGGTTTCTGGACGTGTCGGTTGCTCTGCAAAGGGAGGATGGCGACTGCTGGGTGCGATGCGTGGTGAGTGCTGGCGACATGGTCTTCATCTGCATGTGGCCCTGTTGTTTTTGGATGAAGGTCCTCAGCCACATGATACGATTGTGAGAATTGCGGTGAGTTTCGGCGACGCTGAGACGATAGTGGAGAAGAAGCGAGAGCAGACAGTCGGCCAATGGCGTGACGGGAATTTCCACAAAACTCGACGGACGTGCGCGGTCGATGGTGCAATTAACGACCGGGGTGCTGCTACTACATCTCTGCATCTCGAGAGAACGGTTGGCGACAAGGAAGAAATTGCAAAGGCATGATGATGACTTGGGCGGTCATAATGTCGGTATTATACCTATTCAGCTGTTCTTGTTCCGAGCTTATGCAGGCGAGCAAGAAGGTGTGCTGCTAACCGCGGCATGGGCTGAAATGCCCGTCTCCAGCTCCTGTCCTGGACGCTCCTATTCCTGTGGAGGGGCAATTGCGAATGCAGAGAACGGGTCGTCGTGCCGTGTCAGGGGAAAATGCGTCCGCCCGCATGATGATATGGCGCGAGCTGGAGTGAGTGAGAGGAACGAAGGCGGGATATACAGAGCGACAACAGGGCTAATAAGCCAGGCGCAGGCTATCCGCGTCATTCAAAGTTTGCGCCGTGGTAAAACGACGATCTGGCTGCCGACGCCATTCACCCTCTGTGCAACCGGAGTTGCGGCCGCGGGCGTCGCTGGCGTTGGTGCTATCCCCAATGACGTAACAAGGGCCCGTAGGTGAGTCTGGCTGGCTTCGTGTGCTGTCGCGTCTGGTCGTCGAAAAGCCAGGGGACACCTCAGTCGATCATGGCCGTCGTGGTCGTCTATCTTTGGCCGTGATGAGCTGGAGAGGCTGAGAGATGAGGTTGTCTTCGATCCTGCAGCTCCATGCCGCCTGCAGAACCTTCGACCAGTGAAAGCCCTGGACTGGCGCCGCACATTAGCGATGTAGCGCATTCGCCGGACAACGTCGGACGACACCGTAATGCAAGAATCGGGAGAACGACAGAAAAGACTGGTGTTACATTTTGACTACAAAGGTCTTCCAAACTTTTCCCTTGGGGTATTATGCTGTTCCCGCCATGCCGTGCGCCTTGCTGAAAGTACAAGTGGACGAATATTGACAACAAAAGACGAGCCAGTTCATTTCCCCTTACCAGCAGCTTTGCAGTCGCCTTCAGAGCGTCAGAGAAGTTGGACGGGGAGGGGGCTGAGAGTGAGTAAGGACGAACCGCAATTCTCATCAAGTCTATATTCTCTGCAGACATGGTCAGTGTTGATTGTTCGGCTGGGGTCTTCTACCAACATTGCTACGACATTTGCAGGACAGCGTTTGTGCGTCTCTTGATATTTGGTGCACCAAGCTCGAACGATGTAGCGAAGGTGAGAGCATTTATAGTGGACTTGTGTGTAGTCACACATGCCGAGGGAGAGCAAGTTGATACGTGGTGATAGTTGGACAAGAAGAGACAACGGAAAGAGCAAACGTGCAACGATGACTGGTTGGATGTGGATAGTGGGAGTTTCTTTTGAAATTGGATCGGAGGGAGTCGTGGGAAGCGCGTCGGACCGTCCCATATTATAGCTCCTAGGAGAATGTCCCTGTGGCTTGCAGCGAATGAGGTGCTTGTAATGCAACTTGAACCGAGTCAATGGAACATTCGAAGAAGGCTGACGAGCTGGTGAGGCGGGAAGCCAATGGGAATGCATCTTCAGCACCCCAGAAGGCAGGCCCAAGGGCCCGACTGGTCGAATACTTCAGTATTTGAGGGAGAAGTGGAGTGCCTGTTTGAAAATCGCTCCTTTTTCGGCGACGTGCGGATACATGGCAGGGCAGGAAAGGTACAGGGAACTCGACTAAGGGGATTAGGCGTAAGGAAAGTAAGGTGACGGATAACATGTCCATGGCCAGGCGTTAGCGTCAAGTGGGTGCGGAAGCGGATGGCTGCACCACCACCTTGCAGCTGGCTTTTCCAGCCGACCTTAATTACATGACATCCAGCGGACCGATCTGCGGCCACGGTTCCACGTTGGCTGCTGCAGAAACGCTGCGTGGGATGGTGGGTCCAGCTAGTGAGGCTCCAAGCATTCGACTCTGGAAAACAGGGGTACCAGGGTAAGTTACCGTGGCGGCCATCTGCGGCCGATTTAACGGCCATGCAGCTTAACACGCCTGCTATTGCGCTATCGTAACGCGCCCCTAAGTCAAGCCATCCCCATCCGCGCGCTCTTCAACCCACTAAACCTCTGAAACGTGCGTTCGGCGAATTCGACCCTCGTTCTCGCCCGCGCCTGTCGCATCCGGGAGCGAAGCCGCGAGACAGAAGGTTGCGCAATCACAATATGACGCTGGCTCCACCTGCAGAGCATGAGACCACGCCCGTCAAATCATGGCCACCGGGACCGTCTCGGGGCGTGCGCTCGGGTCGACGCTGGCGTAATGATTCTGGCTATCACACTCCTGTGCAGTGGGTCCACGAGGTTAATCAACGGTCTTATATGCAGTTCAGGGTCGCTTAATGTCTGGGGTTGGGACCTTGACCACGCATCTACTGGAACCCAATATACACTGCGCTGTGCTGAGGCGTGAGCGAAAGAACGTGCGCCAGGAGTAAGACGAATCAAGCATCGCGTCCCGTCGCGCTTCTCTCACACATTCGATCCGGTTCCCCGGTATAGGTACGAGCATGAGTCGCCCTGCGCTCAGAGCACCACGAATACCGAGACGAAATTAGAGGAGCGGCATGCAAGAGGCTCCCGTGAAACGCTTTCGACCATGGTTCTGGAGTCTTGGAGTCACAATCCTTACCTTGACGTCCAGCAAAAAAAAAAAAAAATTGCATTTTGTTTATATGGGAACCATGGGGTGTGCGACGGGTATCATTTGAGTCGACAGGCTTGAACGCTGAGGGTTGCGGGGTCGCGCGAGACATTCCAATTTGCTCGAGCGGAGTATTTCTTGAACAAGTCAGTCGCACGTCATCTCGGACGGCTCATGGCAGGCGCATGGCCCACGACGATTCGCCTCTGTTCCAGGCTGGGCTGAGTGCATCCAGGCAGACTCCCTACACCGCTCATCAATTGCCTTCGACTATGTCCATTGGCACGGCCGATGATCAGAAACACGCGTCTCTTCATACATCAAAAGGTTGGCAGCAACAAGGGGGGAAACTTTCTGGATTCGCCTGCCGGAGGTGTGGTTGCTTCCAACATCAGCCGACCAATAATGCGGTTGAAGAACTCACCAAATCGTCTCAATACATCATCCTGCCCCGTCAAATGCACGGACAGAATCACAGTTCTGGCCGGCGGCGCACAAAGTTGGTTCGAACCGCATACTAATCGCCAGGCCCTCAAGACGGTTGCCAGCCGTCGACACCGCTTTATTCAGCCTGAAGAAGAGTGGAACAGCCATGGAAAACGCTAGGTGGGACTTTTTCTGGAACTCTCACGAGATTCCATTTTGCCAGTCCTTAGCTTTGCCCCGCATCGCAGTCCATGTTGGCCTCGTGGACAGAACTAGCCTAGCACGATAACATCAGTGATATTACCTCTGAACGGTCGGGATATAAAGTCGCTAGCAAGGTCGTGGAATCTTTTGGGTCTCATAGAGTGCTTCCACAATGCAGACCGACGCACTTGTTCACGGAACGGGAGCCGTCGTCCACTGGGGTCCGTAAGCACACACCCTCTCGTATGACAATGTAACCGCCCAGTGCCCGGCGACAGCGACGAAAAGTGAAACCAGCTGAAAGGCGCAGATGGCCGCATAAAGTCATATTAATTATTAGATCAGAAGTCACCATTCGTCTCGTCGGCGTCGAGCCACCCCCGACACATTTCCACGGCTCGACCCCACTTTTTGAACATCTTCGTGCTCTCATCCTTTGAAATGTTCGGCTCGAAGATCATGCGGTCTTTTTGGTTGATCTCTTTCAGTTCGTCAAACTCCTTCCAGATGTCGACCGCGAAGCCTGCGGCGATGGCGGCACCTAGTGAAGTCGTTTCACGCATTGCCGGCCGATCAACGGGTATTCCGATGATGTTGGCTTGAGTCTAATTGTCCCGAGGTTAGCGACAGGGCCTTTGCCAGGATTACGAACAGGTTGTTGGCAGACTTACCTGCATACATAAATTGGAGTTGCTCATACCCCCGTCTACAGCTAGTTCAGCGAGCTTGTGACCGCTGTCGAGTTCCATGGCATCGAGGATTGCCTTTGTCTGAAAGCATGTGGCCTCAAGAGTCGCACGCGCTATATGTCCTCGTTCAGTATGTTGCGTGATTCCAAAAATGGTCCCTTTCGCATCGTCGATCCAATACGGCGCAAAGAGCCCACTGAATGCCGTTACGAAGACACAGCCTCCATTGTCTTTGACACTGGCCGCAAGATCGCTGATCTTGTGCGAATGGGTGATGAAGCCGAGATTATTCATGAGGAACTTCACACCACTGCCCGCAACGGCGATACTCCCCTCGAGTGCATATACGGGTTTGCGATTGCCGCCAAAATGGTAAGCAATAGTGGCAAGCAGGCCATGTGTCGATATGACTGGCTTCTCACCTACGTTGTACAGCAGGAAGCATCCCGTCCCGTATGTGTTCTTTGCAGAACCAGGAGAGAACCCCTGTTGACCCACCAAGGCTGCAGACTGATCTCCCAAGCAGCCCGCGATTCGAATGCCTTTGAGAGGGCCGTATGTCAGGCTTCCAAAAGACTCTGGGGACGAAGAGGGGACAATCTCTGGAAGACGCAACTTGCTGCGATCCAGTTGAAAAAACTCGAGTAGCTTGTCGTCGTACTGTACGGTGTGGAGGTTCATGAACATGGTTCGCGAGGCGTTCGTGGCGTCAGTGACGAGGACATCTCTCTCTTTGCCTCCATTCAGGTTGTACAGCAGCCAGGTATCGACGGTGCCGAATGTCAAGCGCCCCTCATCATACGCCTTGCGAACCCCGTCCACATTCTTAAGTAACCAGATAAGCTTGACAGATGATGGATAGGTTGACAGCGGCAGCCCGCATATATCATGCAGCGCGTCGGCGCCATCCTTGGACTTCAGCTCCCTTACCAGCCCCTTGGTTCTGGTATCAGGCCATGCAATAGCGTTATGCAGCGGCTCGCCCGTGTTGGTGTCCCATACCACCGTGGTCTCGCGCTGGTTCGTGATGCCAACCGCCTTGATATCCGATATTTGGTGGCCCTGGTCAGTGAAAGATTGAGTTGCCTTTTCTATGCACTGCTCCACGGAAGTGAGTATCTCCCGGGGGTCATGCTCATGCCATCTGCACAACTGGTGGTGAGCATTGCACTCACAGTCATGGCGTGATTATACTCACCCTGATTGAGGGTACATTTGAGTGAACTCAATTTGGTGCTGTGCGACTGGCTGGCCCACCCCATCAAATATTATGAAACGCGTGCTGGTGGTTCCTTGATCGATGGAGCCAATAAAGAATTGCTTCAATTTCTTTTCGTCCAATGTCGTGGCTTGCGGAGTGTCGCTGATTTGTTCCTTGGGAATGGGCTGAGGATCAGCGTCTTGCGCTGAACTCTTCTCCATGGCTATGACGTATGCGAGGGCTGTTGGAGTTGAAAAGCGACGAGGTAGGCAATTCAGAAATTGAGGGCGTCTGAGCAAACAAGTATGAATATGTGCCCCACGCTGGATTATTGCGGCGGTTTCTCCGATGACGTTCGTCAAGCTCGTATTTTGGGAGCACAGCAAACGGGTGGAAATTGCGGTTCACGGACTGATGGGTCGTTTTGGAAAAAGAGAGCAGCGAATAGTCGAGGAGTACATTATTGCGAGAAGGCAGAAGATCGTCACGCGACCGTGGAGGATTTTGCAGGGCTGTATGTTTGCGTTCTCAAAATGACGATGGGAGGTTCGAGAAGCGGGGGAGGGGCACAGGGTTCACATGCACCTAAGTACCGACCTGCCCGCACAGCCGTGGAAATGCAACCTTCTGTCTTGACTTACTCAAGCTAGTTATGATTGGCACATGCAAAGCTGCGCGGCATTTGAGAAGATCAGACCTCACGTTCTCACACTGTGTGGACATTCGAGACTGAGCTCATGATTTTGAAGTAAATACTATCAGACCTTTGTTACATGCGACCATGCAAAATCTCAGCCAAAACTTCGACTGAGTATCCTAGGCTCTCAAGCATTCAAAAGACATAGAATCACAAACTCCACCCAAGGTAAGCATGCTAAATCGGAATACAACCCAACAGATTTGCAGAAACTCATCAGGAGCAAGCTTCGATTTGAAGCCCCTACTCGCTCTTTTCATCGTCGCCATCTTTCTCTTCAGATTCCTTTTCAAGGACAACCTCCTGCTCCTCTCGGATCAACCTATCCTGCGCTGATTCTCTCAAAGCCGTGATGCGGTCGACCGCACCAGGCTGCCTGCGAACCTTGTGACTAACTTCACCCCGCCCGATCAAACTGACGACGATACTGGCGCCGACAATGAAGGTCAAAACGAATCGATAAATGGCATACCATGGTGGCGTCCAGCCGCGGTAGGTAGCCCGAGTATCGACGTAGTAGAGCATGGTGAAGGAAATGAACTGAGTAATAAGCGCGGCCTCGATGGGCATCAGAACAGTCGGCCAGGCTATCGCTGGCGCGACGACTCCAATGGCATAGCGTCTGTAACCATGATATCCATGGTAGCCGGCAAACTCCAAGCCCCAGTGAATGGCTCCTAGGAACGAGAGGATCTGGTGTCGCTTAGTCAAGATATTGTCATAGTAGCCCGAGTGTACCAACCACTGCGCCATATCCAACCTGCAAGGGCTCTAGAATGTGTAAGAAGGTTTCGGCGGTATGTGCAGAGAGAAGAAAGTTTCCACCATCGGCGGCATGGTTTATCTCGTAAGCACAAAACACGGTCGACAGCGACGTTGCAAGATAAGGGAGGACGCCAGCCAGGCCAATGTAATATGCCTGCTTTGGCACCGCGGTCATGCTGAATGTTTCTCGGATCGTGTTCTGTGATTCATCGCGTCAGTCAATGCCTTATGACCGGTGGTGGTATACCCACGAGGTCGCCCTTCACACCAGCCATCATGTCGACGTCCCGCTCGGGATCCTTCGCCCCGACTTCGCTGAGTAAAGGATGAACGGTGGAGGTGGCCGTGACTCTCTCGGGATGAGGCTCAAGCTTCTCATGCTGGTATCTGTTCTCAGCCTCCCTGTTGATCTTATCGGCCATGGAGCGGCGAAGGACGGCAGTCTGGATCGGCTTCAATTGGGCCAGCGACACGATCTGGGGCCGCGTCCGCGCAGCAGAGCTGAATTTCGTCGTAGTTTGTAGTTGAGGAGCTACTCTCTGGAATACATGGCCGGCGGGTCGGGCGGCTGGCGGCGCAACTGATCGCAAGACCAAGCGGGAAGCTCCTGTGCGAAGCATCATGGCTAGGTGTGTTGGAGCTCGAGGAATCGGAGGTCTGTCGCAACGGCTCACTACAATGCGATTGACAATGGCACGAGAGCGGAGCCGCGCAGGAGCAGAGAGGGGGAGAGCGGGCAACAGATGTATCAAGGATGGGCGAGGTCGAACGGCAGCTCCTCAGCTTGTCCAAGCTCCCCTCTTCCCGCTGTCCAGGTCCGGAGCTCCTTCCAATCATCGAGAGACGACTGTGTGACGTCAAGCGGTTGGTGGTGTTGCGCCATTCCTCTCTAGGCAACGCTCGCACGGGACTGGGAACTCTAGCGATCTTGGATGAAAGCTGCGAGAAAGTCGACCTCAGGCATTTCTGGGTTGCCAGTCCGCAAAGGCATATCCCTGACGATGCTATTTAAGTTCAGATCGTCCAAATTCATTGATGCTGGCGCAAATGCGACTGATTCTCTTTTCACTTCCAGACTTGGTTTAATGTATGAAGAAGCTGCGTTGCAAAGAAAGATAGCATTATTCACGTCGGCGCAGCTCCGCAAGATTATCTGCACCTCACGCACCAAAGTGCCTTGTGAAAAACACATCGCTGTCTGCGCGAGGCTAGCTTTGCGGTGCTTGTACGTCCATCATGCTGGCGGGCTGTGATATTGAAGCTCAGACGGCGAGGAATGGGAGAAATGTTGCGTGCATCTTCCAACGACGAGGAGCTGGCTCTTGAATTGAACGAGTTTGACTAAATCCCAGCCAACGAAAAAAGCTAGCTTAGGACTAGACACGCGACGAGTGCGAGCGATGTAGATGAGTGTTCGCAACTGGGGGTGCCCCAGCATTATGTGAATGTTCCTCCTCGACGCGGAGGGCGTTTTTGCTCTCGTCCTCGATTGATGTGAACCAGCTGCTCTCGACGTGTAGATGCAGCGCGAAGGATGGCCAGCTACCGGACCTGCCATCGCTGGTTCTGAAATATTCAATGCCTCACCAAACGACGAGGCTGCAAGGCTGCGACTGGGATGGCGGGGCTCGCTTAGACATTCCCAACCAGCTGCACTTGGTGGGGGGTGAAGTCATCGCAGAAGAGCGGCGAGGAAGAGTTTTCAAAGAATCAAGCAGATCCACGGGCCGGCCTTCATTTGCAGGCATTTAGCAATCGAAGCCCAACAGCTAGCCCGGTTTGCCGCTCAGACCGTGGCCAGGCAGCACTCGCCGTGGGCCGTAGAGGCAGCGAGAAGGCGGTAGAAGGGTCTTGGCGGCTGTTGCGCAGCAGCCGGAATCTTCGAGAAGACTCACAGGCGGAGCCCATAAAAAGATTTGACCCCTCCACAACTGCGCCCTCTACACTCACTCTCACAACACCAACCTTGCTCTCCACACGCCTGCGTAGGCCTTTTACACAGCCCTACCAGCGAGCCGTCTCACATCTTCTTTGATACCCTCTCTCTGCGACAACCCGACACCATGGCCCCCGCTATCGGTATCGACCTGGGCACGACCTACTCGTGCGTAGGTATCTACCGAGATGATCGAATTGAGATCATTGCGAACGACCAGGGCAACCGGTAAGCTTCCACAAGATTTTTTCTCTCATGCTTGAGCATCCCATCTGACTGATGCCACAGGACGACACCCTCCTTTGTCGCCTTCACCGATACTGAGCGCCTCATCGGTGACTCGGCCAAGAACCAAGTCGCCATGAACCCTGCCAACACCGTCTTCGACGCGAAGCGCTTGATCGGTCGCAAGTTCGCAGACGCCGAGGTTCAAGCCGACATGAAGCATTTCCCCTTCAAGGTCGTCGACAAGCAGGGCAAGCCTGTCGTCGTCGTCGAGTTCAAGGGCGAGGAGAAGACTTTCACACCCGAAGAGATCTCCAGCATGATCCTGGTCAAGATGCGCGAGACCGCCGAGTCCTACCTCGGAGGCACCGTGAACAATGCCGTCGTCACTGTCCCAGCCTACTTCAACGACAGCCAGCGTCAGGCCACCAAGGATGCTGGTCTCATCGCCGGTCTGAACGTCCTCCGCATCATCAACGAGCCGACGGCAGCTGCCATCGCATACGGACTGGACAAGAAGACCACCGGCGAGAAGAACGTCTTGATCTTCGATCTCGGCGGCGGAACCTTTGATGTGTCGCTTCTCACAATCGAAGAGGGCATCTTCGAGGTGAAGAGCACTGCAGGTGACACACATTTGGGAGGCGAAGATTTCGACAACCGTCTCGTCAACCACTTTACCAATGAATTCAAGAGTGAGTAATGCCTCTCCCAAACTATGATACGCATATGCTGATTACATAAGGGAAACACAAGAAAGAGTAAGAGAGCCCCCGGTACAAAGACGGATTCTCCTCAGCTTGATTGCCTGAAGCACCATTTGTGGTGTTTCGATCTAGTCATGAATGAGGCTTCAGACCTTTGCCTATACCCCTTTTTAACAACGTATGCTGACCCTGTCCCAGCCTGACTAGCAATGCGCGTGCCCTGCGACGTCTGCGTACTGCCTGCGAGCGAGCTAAGCGAACACTGTCCAGCTCCGCCCAGACTTCGATTGAGATCGACAGCCTTTTCGAGGGTATCGACTTCTATACGTCCATCACCCGTGCTCGCTTCGAGGAGCTGTGCCAGGATCTGTTCCGCTCGACAATGGAGCCCGTGGAGCGTGTCCTTCGTGATGCCAAGATCGACAAGTCTTCTGTGCACGAAATCGTCTTGGTCGGCGGCTCAACCCGTATCCCGCGCATCCAGAAGCTGGTCAGCGACTTCTTCAATGGCAAGGAGCCCAACAAGTCCATCAACCCTGACGAGGCCGTTGCCTACGGTGCTGCTGTCCAGGCTGCCATCTTGTCCGGAGATACCAGCAGCAAGTCCACTTCGGAGATTCTTCTTCTCGACGTCGCTCCGTTGAGCATTGGTATCGAGACCGCTGGAGGAGTCATGACCCCCTTGATCAAGAGGAACACTACCATCCCAACCAAGAAGTCGGAGGTGTTCTCCACGTTCTCAGACAACCAGCCGGGTGTCTTGATCCAGGTGTACGAAGGAGAGCGAGCTAGGACCAAGGACAACAACCTGCTAGGCAAGTTCGAGCTGACTGGTATCCCTCCCGCACCTCGCGGTGTGCCACAAATCGAAGTCACCTTTGACGTCGACGCAAACGGTATCATCAACGTGTCAGCGCTCGAGAAGGGCACTGGTAAGACCAACAAGATTGTCATCACCAACGACAAGGGCCGTCTGTCCAAGGAGGAGATTGAGCGTATGCTTGCCGAGGCCGAGAAGTACAAGGCAGAGGATGAAGCCGAGGCCGGTCGCATCTCAGCCAAGAATGCGCTCGAGTCATACGCTTACTCTCTGCGTAACACCATGAATGATCCCAAGGTCGACGAGAAGCTCGAGGCTGGTGACAAGGAGAAGCTCAAGGCCGAGATCGACAAGACCGTTGCATGGCTTGACGAGAGCCAGACTGCGTCCAAGGAGGAGTACGAGTCTCAGCAGAAGGAGCTCGAGGCCGTTGCCAACCCCATCATGATGAAGTTCTACGGTGCTGGCGGCGAGGGTGGCATGCCTGGCGGTATGCCTGGTGCTGGCGGCCCTGGCGGCTTCCCCGGTGGAGCTCCCGGCGGTGGCCACTCCGACGACGGCCCGACCGTCGAGGAGGTCGACTAAGCAGGTCGCACCGGTCTCTCTTCTTTCTTCTGTCCTGCATAGATTCTTTTCCCGGGTGGTGAATATCGGAGTTCCTCGGCCTCTAGATCCACCTAGCCTTGTTCACGGGTGGCATTTCCTTATCATGGATTGCATCGGATGATTCACGAACACAATCGGGGGTGGAAAAGTACAGAATGTATCTACTCTAATGATGGTTCCTCCATTAAGCTCTTCTTATGATGTGATGCATGCATGTGGCGCGCACTTCAAATATCGCAAGTCGTAGCAGATTCTGACGATCTTCTATTCGTCTATCTTCATTCTTTTAAGAGCGCTTCAAATCTAGCAATAGAGTCGCTCTAGCAGTACTTGAGTAGCCGAAACCAGGTTGGCCTGCTCGTACTGCGTCTAACTACCACGTCACATACACTGGGATGGTAATTACATGGGATGAAAGTGACCCAAGTTTAATTCACACACATATCGAACAGCGCTTCAGCTCTTCAAGCCGATTATCAGATGTCCTCGTTTCTTCCCATGTGCCTAGATCGCCAGCACCCGCACTATCGACTTCTCCTTCGTCGCAAACCGGAACGCGATGTATGACATGCTCCTCTCAAACCTCGTCGACCTTGCTAAACGCCCC
Source organism: Polyplosphaeria fusca (assembly GCA_010093805.1). NCBI lineage: Eukaryota > Fungi > Ascomycota > Dothideomycetes > Pleosporales > Tetraplosphaeriaceae > Polyplosphaeria > Polyplosphaeria fusca. The sequence continues at coordinate 23,827 of ML996103.1, read as the reverse complement.
CCTCACCTCCTCCCCCTCCCGCCTCCTCTCCCACACATCCTCACTATTCTTCCCCCTCAACACCCGCTCCTCCTTTTCTCTATACCGCTCTTCCACCATTTGTCGCTTCTGCTCCGCGCCGTACTGCTTCGTGCGCATGCAGAACCAGAAATCTGACCAATGCTCGCTGCACGAGCGCAGCTGTCCGTAGCGGTAGATGTCGTGGAAGTGTCCGCCAAAGGAACTGCAGTAGAAGGCGGAGTCGAAGGCTGTGCGGCAGGACATGGTGCTGGGGTATTGGGAGGGGGCGTCGGAGGAAGGGTCGGAGGGAGGTTGGGGCGCGGCGGGGGCGAGGTGCGGGAAGGCGGCGTGGAAGTCGGAGTCGTCTTTTGTTTGGGTGGGGTATGCGGGTGGTGGGGGAGGAGAGGGGGTTGATGAGGGTGGAGGTGGTGGCGATGGGTCGGGTTGGGTTTGTGGTGGTGTGGAGGGCGCGCTGGAGCTCCATGGCCAGCCCATCGTGAACGAGTTACGCAGGTTCTGTGACTTGATGAATTGGAGGTTGCGGTCTGTCCTGGGAGAGGGTCGGGCCAGTTGAGTGTGTGCGCGTGGAAAGAAATTGCCTAGACAGCTGCAGACTTCGAGATGTGCTGGTGGCCGCGAATTGGCTTAAAGATGCTTGGTCCTCGCAAGATGGTGTCGTGGGTGTTGCGGGCGTGGAAGGCAATTGGACGCGACCTGACCGTAGACGCGATGGAGGGGGTCAATCGTGCTATGCCGCGTGTGTGCGCGTGATACGTGACGGGGTTGCGAAAGCCGGTCGAATCGTTCATCGGATCGTGAAATCTTGCAGTCGACAAATATTCGACCAATCATGGGACGAGAGTCGCGGTGCAGGCGCCACGCCAAGACCGAACCAGTTGAGTACGTGCGCCGACGTCATGCAGGAAAGCATGCTGCCTTGACGATCACTCCGCAATTACATACACAGGACGTGTCTCTTGCGCGTTAACTCAGCCGTGCTGTCTCTTCGTGGCTACTTCTACCTTTGAGCGAACTGCACGGTCCTTAATTTCCCACTTGTGAGTGCCTCCACCAAAGTCTCCGCGTTTTGGCCTAATCCTGACGGCAGCACAGCCCGCGGCACAGGACCTGCTTCCCTCCTGGATCGCCCCGCCCTGTGTTAATAGACCTACGATACCCTGTCGTCGCACTGTTCCACCTGTCCCCAATACCTATGAGTTCACGATAACGAATGACATAACGAATATTTTTGACCCTCGATACCCCTCCATTTCCTCCCCCGACCCGGGTAACGGTCGACCCTCGCCGCCATGCTCGAGGGATTGGTGGCCAACCTGCTTAATCGATTTCTGGGCATGTATGTCCAGAATTTCGACCCTAAGCAACTGAATGTGGGCATATGGTCGGGCGACGTGAAGCTGCGAAATCTCGAACTGCGCCGCGAGGCTCTCGATCAGCTGCGTCTGCCGCTGAACGTGGTAGAAGGACATCTGGGATCGCTCACACTCTCGATACCATGGTCAAATCTGCGAGGGAAGCCCCTGAAGGTCAACATCGAAGATGTCTTCTTGCTGGCCGCCCCAAAGGAAGACGCCGATTACGACGCTGAAGAGGAAGAACGCCGGGCGCATGCCGTCAAGATGGAGAAACTCGACAGTGCTGAGCTACTGAAAGAGCGCAACACGGAGGGCATGAGCGCTGAGGAGCAGCAAAAACAGCAGAGCTTCACGGCGAGCTTGGTTTCTGCAATCGTGGACAACGTACAGGTTAGCGTTAAGAACGTTCACATACGATATGAAGACTCGATATCCGACCCTGGCCATCCGTTCGCCATCGGATTGACACTTTCCGAACTCAGCGCTGTCAGCACAGACGAGAACTGGAAGCCTACCTTCATTCAAGGTAGCGCGACGTCGACGCACAAGCTGGCTACCCTCGGTTCTCTAGCCGTATACTGGGACACCGATGCTAAACTTATCGGAACTGGGAAAGGCAACGAGAGCAGAGATGATCAGCACATAGACCACGACGACTTTATTGAGAAACTTCGTGGCATGATCGTGGCAGGAGACAATCCTGAGTTGGGCGAACACCAGTTCATCCTGAAGCCTGTTAGCGGTCGTGCTGGTCTCGAGGTGGACAAGACTGGCAAGCCAGACCGGCCGAAAATGAAGGCCCGCCTCCTGTTTGACGAGCTTGGCTTTATCATCGACGAAGACCAATATCGCGATGCGCTGATGCTAGTCGACCTCTTTCACTACTTTATTCGACATCAAGAATACAAAAAACTTCAGCCCAAATCTTCGCCAAAGGAGGATCCCGCTGGATGGCTGCTCTTCGCGGGTAATGCAGTCCTTGACAAGATCCACGATCGCAACCGACGGTGGAGCTGGGGCTATTTCAAAGAGCGGAGAGACGACCGAATACGCTACATCGAGCTGTTCAAGAAGAAGAAACGCGAGGAGAAGCTTTCGGCCGCCGAGACTGAAGACCTGGACAAGCTTGAGCACAAGTTGACGTACGAAGACCTACGCTTCTGGAGATCATTGGCGCGAAACCAGCTGCGCAAAGAAAATGTTGGAGTGAAGAAACCCCCTCCAAAGCAGACTTGGAGCTCGTGGGTCTGGGGTTCCAAGCAGGAGGAGAAACATGACGAGGACAACCAGATGAGCGATCAGCAACGCGAGGAACTATACAACGCCATCGACTGGGACGAGAAGAAGGCCATCGCCGAGTCTGTGGACATGCCCAAGGAATACGTCAAAATGGAAGTAAACATGAGTCTGCGGACTGGAAGTTTCACCCTCAAGCGTGATCCACACGGCAAGGCAAACGAGATCCTGCGGCTGCTCTTTGATTCATTCAGCACGACATTTCTACAGCGAACCGACTCCATGCTGGCCAAAGTTGCTCTCGAGGGAATGCGTCTGTACGACGGAACCACCGAGGGCAGTCTCTTCCCCCAAATCATCACTATCAAAGATGCGCCACCGGTTCCCGATGACAAGCGCATTGAAGAGCTCAATGACGATGAGACTTCGAAGGAAGAGGGCGACGAAGGCGAAGAAGAGAAAGAAGACCCATTCTTCCAACTCGCCTTTGAGAAGAATCCCCTGGATGGCAGTGCTGATACTGCTCTGAATGTAAAGCTCAAGAGCATGGAGGTCGTCTACAATCCAAAGTTCGTTGTCGAAGTGGCGAAATTCTTCAAGCCCCCGGAGCGTCATATGGAGTCTATCGGTGCTCTCATGGAGACTGCGGGAGCTACGGTTGAAGGCATTCGGCAACAGACGCGCGCAGGCTTGGAATTCGCACTTTCTGAGCACAAAACCATCAACGCGCAGCTGGATCTACAAGCACCGCTGATCATCATTCCTGACTCGGTCACAAAGAAGTCGAGCAACTGCCTCATTCTTGATGCTGGTCACGTGAGTGTTACCAGCGAGCTCGTCGATAAAGAGACACTCCGAGACATCCAATCGAAACAGAAGCAGCAGTATACTGAGCAAGACTTCAAGAGGCTCGAGAGCCTCATGTACGATAAATTCTTGTTGAAGCTCGATTCTACCCAGGTTCTCATCGGTCCATCGATAGAAGAGACAAAGGCTCAGTTATCTGAGGATGCTACATCCAAAGATCTCCACATCGTCGACAGAATCAACATGGACTTCAAGGTCGAAATCTGCATCATACCAAAGGCTTCGGATCTGACAAAGTTCCGCATATCGGGAAATCTTCCTGTCCTACATGCGTCAATTTCGGATGCCAAGTACAAGAATCTCATGAAGCTGATAGATGTGGCCATACCTAAGTTCGACAGTGACGAGCCAAGCAAGCAGGTCACAGAAGGTGCAAAGGGCCCATCAAACTTGAAGCCTACGTCAGAAGCCAAGGCCAAGGAAGACGCTCTAGGAAGGCCCCGATCCAAGTCCTTTCAATTTGCTGCACAAGAGCATGAGCTTGTCATGGAGGAAGATGGCGATGACGGCAAGGATGCCAAATTCGAGGAGGCTCCCGAAGCCAAATCCAAGGACGACCTCAACCTCCACCAACGCAATTTCGAGTTCAACTTCACAGTCGATAAATTACAGGGCTCGTTGTATCGGTCTGATCCCGAAGGCAAAAAGCCGGATCAGCTCCTGGTTGAGTTGGTCGCAGAGCATTTTGACCTATCTTTCTATCAAGCACCTTTCGAGATGGTTGCTGAGGTTGCACTGAGAAGCCTGGCGGTCGAGGACCACGTTGAGGAGAACCCGATGCCCGAGTTCCGCAACATCATCTCGTCCGAAGACGCAAGCACCGATGGACAGAAAGATTTGTTCTCGCTCAAATTCGTCAAGGTCAACAAGGAGTCTCCAGAGTTCCAGACAAAGTACGAAGGAATTGCCATGAATCTTGATGTTGCAGTGTCCACCATCAACCTCATTGTCACACGGAAAACGCTCCTGACGCTTCTGGACTTTGTCCTCATCACATTCACGAACCCTGGCCCGCCCCAGGATCAGCAGAAGCAACTTGAAGCAAAGTCTGGACAGCAAGAGATTGCGCAGCAACCCCAGTCTGAACCCGACAAGATTCGAATTCGAGCCGAACTCAAGCGTATAGCAGTCATTCTCAACAACGACGGGATCAGGCTTGCGACGCTAAGTTTGAGCTCTGGAGATGTCGGTATTCTCCTGAATGGCAAGACGATGCGTATCGGCGGACGATTGGGCAGCCTGTCCCTGATTGATGATGTCAACCAAGGTGTATCTGAAGAGTCGTCTCTGCGTCAGCTTGTGACCATTGAAGGAAAGAATCTAGCAGACTTTAGCTATGAAACTTTCGATTCAGAGTCTGACGCCTACCCCGGCTACGACATGTCCATCGTACTAAAGACTGGCTCTATCAAGATCAATTTCCTCACAGAACCCTTCCGCAAGATCATGGAGTTCGCCGTCAAGTTTGGCAAAATGCAGGCCATCTTCAACGCTGCACGTCAAGCCGCTGCGAACCAAGCCGCGCAGATTCAGCAGAGGTCGACGCGAATGCATTTCGACATCGTCATCAGCACACCCATTGTCGTGTTCCCACGGATGGTCATCTCGGATAAGCCCGAGCGCGATACCCTTACCGCAAACCTGGGAGAAATTTATGCCAAGAACAAGTTCGTTCCTTTGGACGACTCCAAGGACTCTGATGTGGCGAACAAGCTTTCGGCAGGCATTCGCAATATCAAATTGACGTCTAATCTTCACTATGAAGATGACCAGGCTGAGGAGCTGCAGTTGCTCGAAAAGGTGGACTTGGATTTCAACATCACCATGGTCGAGCACAAGCCCGGTCAACAGCGTCCTGAGCTAGAAATTCAAGGCTCCATGTCCAACTTCAACTTGCGGTTGACACCCGATCAAATGAAGTTTGCACTCGAGCTTTCGCGTTCGATCCCTGCTGCATTCGCCACCGAACCGGATGCGTTGGAAGAGGACGCACATGAAGAGATACCCGACGCATACTCGGAGCCAGCGAAACAGCTCTCTGGCAAGCAGTCTCCACCCGAGAAACAGTCACAGGATCTAGTCTCAAGCCAAAGCCCGGAACTCCAAACTGGCGATGAGAAATGGACAAAGCTGGACTTTATCTTCAAGATCGGCGCCATCGGCTTGGAGCTTATCAAGCCCAAGACTGGAAAGCCCGTCGGTGATATTGAAGCTGCAAGCTTGTCCAAGTTTTCTCTCAACGAGACAAACATCAAACTTCGCATGATCAGCGATGGAGCACTCGAGACAGAGTTGATGGTGCAATCGTTCACCATCAGAGACAGTCGCACGCAAGAGACAAACAAATTCCGGAAGATCATGTCCCTCATCAACAACGACGTCAAACAGCAATTCATGGCAAGTGTCTCGATATCAGGAGGGCAGGAGAAGAATCTCATCGCTCTACTCACCGTCGACAGCCCAAGGATCATCCTCGCATTAGATTATCTGTTCGCTTTAAAGGCTTTCGTAGATGTCGGGCTCGCTACTGATGAGCCACTTCAGGTTGAAGAGGAGGCTGAGGAAGATGATGCGGAGAGTGATCAGGACATTCTATCTCCCGATGGGAGCAGATCTCCGGTCAAGCCTCAGGCGCCCGAGCCTTCGGAAGGCGGGATGAACATCTCGTTTCGCGTCAATCTAGTAGATGCCCAGGTTGTGCTCATCGCAAACCCCGCACTATCCAGCTCAGAAGCAATCGTTCTTGGCACAAAACAAGTCCTCGTATCGAAGCAACAGGCGATGACACTGCAGGTCGACAAGGTTGGCATGTTCCTCTGTCGCATGGATAGATTCGACACCACTAGACTGCGAATCCTCGATGACTTTAGCATCAAGACTGCCTTGGATATGCGGAACCAAGGTTCAAAGTCGTCTCTCACCAGCATCAAGGTGGACATTGAACCCCTTGTTCTTCGGTTGTCTCTACGAGACATTCTGCTAGCCATGCAGATTGTCAATCGTGCATCTGCAATGTCTGCCACCGACGACGGCAAGATGGCTGGCGAAGAGCCACAGAAGATCAAACAGGCCACTCCATCTAAGAAGCCTCGGTCTTCAGCAGGCAAGGCAGCGTCTTCGAAGCCTGCTGCCAAGACAATTGCAACAACCAAGCGATCGAGTTTGCATTCTGGAGCACCGCCGCAACCGCCAAGGCCTGGTTCCTCTGTCATCACAAGAGAGGAAATGAACGTCAGCATCGAAGGCGTTCGAGTCGTCCTCATTGGTGATGTTCACGAAATGCCGATGCTGGATTGGCGAGTGAAGAGCTTTGGAGTTGATGTCAGGGATTGGTCTAGCGCCATGACGGCTGACACATCTGTTGATACCTTGATCAACGTGTACAACTTTTCCAAGTCTGCTTGGGAGCCACTGATAGAGCCATGGACCTTGGGTTTCCATCTGTCGAAGGACCAGAATCCCGACAAACTCTCTGTGGATCTGTATTCTCGCAAGTCAATGGAGCTCACAATCACGGCCGCCACGATAGCTCTCGCATCCAAGTCGTTTGACTTCCTCACAGCGGATGAGGACGTCCTTTCGAAGCCCCGCGGAACCGATGCGCCGTATCGTATCCGCAATTACACTGGTTTCAACCTTGACGTATGGGCAGAGGGACGGAACCTTGACGAGGGGTACGCCGCCAAGCTAGAAGATGGCGATGAGCAATCATGGCGTTTCGAAGACCCATCCGCTACGCGAGAATCGCTGTCTACCGATGGGGCGACCGGCGTTCTCGGTATCAGGCTGGAAGGGAGTGGCTTCGACCCTGTTCCACGGATACCTGTCCACCGAGAAGGCGAGGTCCTTTACAATCTCAAACCAAAGCAGGACCGGGTACAGCACCGTATCCTTGTTGATGTCAAGCTGGGAGCCGACAACGTCAAGAATATCACTTTCAGGTCGCCATTGCTGGTGGAGAACAACACTCAGATACCCATCGAGCTCGGTATTTTCAGTCCTGAAGAAGGCCATCTCCTCAAGATTGAGAAGATTGCGCCTGGCGACGCTCGACCGGCACCAGTTGGTGCTGCTTTCATGCACTCCATCGTGGTACGCCCAGACCAAGGATTTGGCTACACATGGTCAAACGAGCGACTCTTCTGGAAAGATCTATTGAAGCGTCCCACTAGGACTATCACTTGTCGCGGCGAGCAAGACGACCAGTCGCCTCCCTTTTACTTCCAGATGCATGCGGCTTATGACAAGAAGGATCCAATCACTGGAGTGTATCCGTACATGCGTCTGCGTCTGCAAGCACCAATCGAGGTGCAGAATCTGCTGCCGTTCGACTTTAAATATAGGATCTATGACAACAACACCAAGAAAGACTGGACCAACTTCCTGAGGAAGGGAGGTGTGAGTCCGGTGCACGTAGTGGAATTGTCGCATCTTTTGCTCGTCAGCGTCGACATGCAGGATACTCCTTTCAAGGCTAGCAAGTTTGCTGTCATCAACTCCCCGGATCGGGAAAGCTTCAAGCGAGAGAAGATTCTAGAAGTCAAGGACGACAATGATCTAGCCCTGCATCTGAATCTGCACTACTAGTAAGTCACATGCTCTGAAGGAGAAGCGTACGTTCTGATTTTAGCAGCAACTACCCTGATGGCGGAGGTTCCTTCAAGGTCACAATCTACAGCCCATATGTCGTCCTCAATCGAACAGGCGTTGAGCTCGACGTTCGAGGCAAGCAGTTCATGGGCTCATCCAGAGGCGTCGCTGGGCAGGGAGTTTTCGCCGATGCTGACAACGACTCCGGAAAGCCCATGCCGTTCATGTTCTCGTTCCCCAGCGAGGACAAGAAAAATCGAGCTCTCATCAAGGTTGGGGATTCCAATTGGAGCAAACCACAGAGTTTCGATGCGATTGGAAGCAACTATGCTGTCACGCTGCCATCGAACCAAGGCCGCTCCGACATGCACATTGGCATCACTGTGTCCGAAGGAGAAGGAAAGTACAATCTTAGCAAGGTTGTTACTGTCGCTCCCCGGTTCATCATCAAGAACAAGATCAAGGAAGACTTGAACATTCGCGAACCCAAATCTTCTGACTTTTTGACTGCAAAGAATGGGGAGTTGCTTCCACTGCGATGGCTTCGTCAAGGTGGCACTCCTCAGCTCTCGCTGTGCTATCCGGGTGTCAACAACCAATGGTCGTCACCCTTCAACATCTCAAACGTTGGCAGTGTGCATGTCAAGTTGTCGAAACATGGGCAACGCCAAAAACTCATTCGAGTGGACATTCTCATGGAGCAGTCGACCATTTTCGTTCACATCAGTGTCGAGAGCAAACACTGGCCATTTTCTCTCAAGAATATAAGTGATCAAGAGTTCCTCTACTGGCAGGTCAATCCAAACCTGGAGGAAGACGAAGACGACGGTGGTTCTGGATTCAAGCCGATTCGGTACCGGCTTCCGCCGCGTAGCATCATGCCGTACGCTTGGGACTTTCCCGCAGCGAAAAACAAGGAGATTGTATTGAGTGCCAATGGAAGGGACCGGCACGTCAAACTCGCCGAGATTGGGCCTCTCATTCCATTGAAACTTCCTCCACAAGGCCAGAGCCGCCAGAAAACTATTGATCTCAACGTTGTCGCTGCAGGGCCGACTCAAACACTCGAACTCTCCAACTACAAGCCTTCTAAGAGTCTGTACAAGATGAAGTCGGGTACAGGCTCCAGTTCCACCGCCGGCGGCTTCGAGGTCAAGGATGTGGACACCAGTGTCAACTTCAAGGCGCAACTCCGCCTTGCTGGCATTGGCATCTCACTTGTCAATCGTCAATTGCGAGAGCTTGTCTATGTTACGTTACGTGACATTGAGATGAAGTATTCCGACTCGGACACGTACCAAATGGTCACCCTGGCAGTCAAATGGATTCAGATCGACAACCAACTGTATGGCGGCATCTTCCCGATCATATTCTATCCCAGCGTCGTGCCAAAGACTGGCAAAGAGATGGAGGCTCACCCCATCTTCCAGATGAGTCTCACCCGCGTCAAGGACGACTCGTACGGCGTCTTGTATATCAAGTACTTTAGTTTTCTGCTGCAGCAGATGACGCTTGAGATTGACGAGGACTTTATCTTCGCACTGCTAGACTTTGCCAAGATACCTGGAGCATCGTGGTCAGAAGAAAAGGAGGGCAAGCTCTGGGACGAGTCGCTCGACATTCCAGAACCCAAACAGGAGCAGAGTGGCCAGGACATTTACTTTGAGCTGCTGCATCTCCAGCCGATGCAGATTGATCTCTCATTTGTCCGCACCGAGCGCATCAACGCCGAGGACACCATGACGTCGTCGAATCCCTTCATGTTCGCCGTCAATGTCCTGACGATGTCTATTGGCAATGTCAACGATGCACCAATCCGGTACAACGCGCTGATGCTTGAAAATGCTCGTGTCTCCACAGAGGCCCTGATCAACAACATCAAGAATCACTACGTGCAGGAGTCTCTGCGACAAGTCCACGTCGTCATTGGATCTGCCGACTTCCTTGGAAATCCTGTTGGCCTGTTCACTAATGTCAGTGCCGGTGTTGCCGATATCTTCTATGAGCCTTACCAAGGTCTTGTCAAGTCGGATCGCCCCGAGGACCTTGGTATCGGTATCGCGAAAGGCGCGTCTTCTTTTGTCAAGAAATCCGTCTTTGGCTTCTCAGACAGCATGGCGAAATTCACAGGAAGCATGTCAAAAGGTCTGTCGGCCGCGACACTGGACAAGGAGTTCCAGGATCAGCGCCGCAACACGCGATCTCGAAACAGGCCCAAGCACGCTCTGTACGGCATCACAGCTGGTGGAAACGCCTTTGCGAGCAGTTTGGCCAGCGGTCTCGGTGGTTTGGCCCGCCATCCCATCCAGGGCGCCGAGAAAGAGGGTGCTCTCGGGTTTGTAAAGGGCGTCGGCAAAGGTCTGCTCGGAGTTCCGACCAAAGCGGCTATCGGCGCCTTCGACCTCGCGTCCAACATGGCCGAAGGCGTGCGCAACACAACCACCGTGTTCGACCAAGAGGGTCTTGACCGGGTGCGTCTGTCGCGCTTCATCGGCCAAGACGGCGTCGTGCGCCCGTACTCGCAGCGCGAAGCCCTAGGCCAGTTCTGGCTCAAGACGCTCGACAACGGAAAGTACTTCAACGAAGACTACATTGCGCACTTGGAGATTCAGGGCAAGGACATGATGGTCATGCTCACGTACAACGGCATCATGCTCGTGCGCACCAAGCGCCTGCAGACTGAGTGGGACGTCCCGCTCAAGGACGTGCAGACCATCAGCAAAGAACGTACGGGCATGAGTATCACGTTGAAGGGCGGGACGAATGGGCCGTTCATCCCGGTCGCGGATGAGGGGAGCAGGAATTGGTTTTACAGGCAGGTTGCCGTGGCGGTTAATGCGTATAATGATCGGTGGAGTGCAAAGGGGTGAGGAGAGTGTCGTTGAGGAGGATAAGCTGGGGGATGCATGAGGAGCGGCTCAGATTGTTACCCTTCGATACCTGTATTCTTCATTTCGCTTGTGTATTTTCTTCTAGGTGAAGTTTTGTAGGCAAAATGTGGCGTGGGCGGCATGGGGCATATAGCGGGAGCACAAATACCATCGTGGACGTTTTCTAGCTGGTAGTGCAAGATTGTCATGCATGTGCGATCGCGAGTTTGCTATCGCCTGATGTAAAGTGTGAACGCCATGCGCAGCTCACATCCCAGTACTTCGACAACCCACATTCATGCAAAGAACCTTTAAGCTAAAACCGGGCGTTCGTTTCGTAAACGCGTTTCGAAACGTGATGGCGCCATCTTTGTCTTTCTTTCTTCCATCTCACAATTATGCTTTAGCTTTACTTTCTCAAACAAATACCTAGACGGGCATCGCATTGTCATCATCCTCATCCTCATCCTCACCGTCAGCACCATCGTTCGCATGCATGCCCCGACAAACCGTCTAAATTCCTGAAACACTCGTTTTATTTCCCGTCACTGTGCACTGCACTGCACGGCACTGTGCATCGCACGCCGAGCATGTTAGCCACAATGCGTCGCTATCATCATGATCGTTTAAATCTCACCCCCGATCATCCCCGACTTCCGTGCCACCTACGCCATCCATCTAGCCAGCGCTTCCGGCGCCGCGGATCGGGTGTGTTTTGTTTTATCGAGCTTACCTTACATCTCACGCGCCGCCAGATCTGAGATTTCGGATCCGGATCGGTTAGTTAGTTAGTTCCTGTTGGTTGTGGTCAGTGGTGGTTGGTGGTTGGTGGTGGGGGCTGAAGGGGCACGGAAGCGCGGTGGCCGGGCGCTTAGCAAGGCGGGTGGAAAGGCAAGCGGCGGGGCGGCGTTGTTGTTGCGGGGGTGGAATTTTGGTGGGTTGAAGAGCGGCGTAGAGATGGGGCGTAGGGAGGGGGATTGGATGGTGCGGGTGTGGTGTGTTGGGATGGACCAAGGGATCGGCTAGATAGGGCTGCAGTGTAGGTTGTGTATAGGCTATGATGATTATCGAGGGGAACATTAAAAAAAGAAGCAGGGGCTGCGTTTAGCTCGAGGTGCTGGGCAGGGTGTTGGATAGAAGTCTGGGTATAGGTACAGGTTCAGTACAGGCTATCCGCATTGGGCGGTTTCGTTTAGATGCCGTGGTACATGGCCCAGAACGAGACTTGAATCTTGATAATGCGACGACATGCACGGCGCTGCGAGCTGGATACTCAGATGGGAATTGTACAGATCAGCCAGAAGAGCGCGGATGCGCAGATGAGCAGTTTTCTATTATTGAAAAAAGGGTGATGCAGGCTTCAATCGACATGTCGTTGAGTGACATGCCCCATGCAGTTGTTCGAACGCGGGGGCCTGATCGGTGGCACCGATCATCAGTACATGTACATCTTCATGTGACCGCGCAGGCAGCCTTGCATTCGCTCAGCTCGATACTCTCTCAAACAGGAAGTCGGAGTGCATCGCCCAACGCCGCTCTCAAGCCACAGCATCCTCCAACAACGGGGCCATCGTGACATGTGCGATCACCACGGTTCGGCGCACCTTCCGGGGGCCAACGCATGAACAAGGCCATCCGCCGCTCCCCCAATCAGAAAAAACGGCAATCCCAGTCTTAAAATAAGCGGAATAGGTCGAGTAGAAATGGGTGCATAGATGGAACAAGTGTCCTTCGGACTTGGACACCAATCACGCCGAGACGAGCACTTTGATCTCGCATAGACCCCAGATTCGCCAGATTAGGCTCGACTGGCTGCCGCGATAGGTTTAGCGCGTGTTTGGTTGCAAAACGAGATTGGCTTCATGCGGATGATCTGCTCGGCTGGAGATTTATCGTGATGCGCGGCGAGAGAGACTGTGCGCCGTGGGGTCCACTGCCTGAGAGTTTATCATTTATGCATGCAGGTCCGCTGGGCAGGAAACGGAGAATGCGCTCTCGAGAGAAGAATTAGGCTTTCTGCACATCGCGCTCCTTCCTGCAGGTCGTGATTGTGGCGTCAAGACGGTCGCTGGGCAGTCGTCGCGGGGGATCGGGGCCGTCCGAGGTCATCAACATGTCGCGCTCGGTGTGTCGGTGGAGGATGCAAGCCGGCGTCAGGCATTGTGTGGGGAGGAGCGATGGACGGGCGTTGGCGCTGCGGGGCGTGCTGTGCATCGGGAGTTGCTGGTGTTGACCTTTGCTAGTTGAGCAGTCTGTCCGCGATGGAGGATCATTAGACTCGTCGAGCAGGATGTCAACGAGTTCGGTCACCCCGCACTGGCGAGATGATGGTTGTGGCTCGCGACATTCCGTGCGTGGGCCATTGGCGCTGTTTCTCGTCGGCCGAGCAGGAACGAGGAAGGTCCATCCAACATGAGGATTCTCGCTCTAGGCCATCGAGTGTCGCGAGTCGTCTGTTGGTGGCCTTCGCTCGCAAATCCATCGAATCCAGCTCGTGTTGAGCCACAGTTGGTCACGTCAGGATTTTTGGTTTGATGAGCAGTGCTAATGGTGAGGAATCGGACAGAATACAGCAGTGGGAGCGAAGTCCGGTCATAATTTGGATTTCGCTCGGTCCATGCAATGGCCTGAGTGCGTCCGGCTGCGAGCGGCAGCGCAGTCAGGGCAAGGCTGCGCCGCTGTCGGATCGTGGACGATGATGAATCCTCGCTGGGCCGGAGCATGTCCGGAAAAACTGCTTTGCGTGAAAAAAATAGGTCGTGGTGCTTCTGGTGGACCGGCGACGCGCTGTTCCGTCGGACTTGGGGTGGAGTCTTGGGAACGGAGCGATGCGGCCGTCCGGTGCATCAAATGCATAGCTACAGGCGTGCAACGACTGGAGGTTTATTTGGGTACCGCGCGTAGGACAGGCGCTTTCGTGGGCGGCTGCTGCATCGTGAACGGGCCGTAGCCGCAGCGCACAGAGCCTCATGACAGCGTTTCGCTTGCATGCCTGTTTTAGAGCGTCTGAGGGAGATGAGCAGCACCGACCTGTCCTTGTAGGCTTGCAGGCTTGCAGGCTTGCAGGCTTGTAGGCTTGTAGGTTGTGTAGCCGTGGGCGTGGGCGTGGCTCTCGTCCAGATGCGCCCACGCAGCAGAAAGGGGGTAGCGCAGACGGCCAGAGCGAGACACCTTGATTGTCTTTTGTGGCCAAGGTGTTGCATTTTGCAATGTCTCAAATGCTACCATCGTCTTCTAGAAGCAATACTCGGCCGAAGGCGGGGCGCTGATTGGGCCGGCGGGGTGCGGCTGTGCTGGCAGCGCTTGCTGAGCATGGCCGGATGCGCGCGACCATTGGCGAGCACATCAGGCACGTAGAAGCAAGTTGGGATGATTGCGTCTGGTGCCCGACGCATGCTGGATGCTAGCAGAGGGAGAGGGTCGCATTGCGCCAGGGTCATGCTCATCTGGGGTCGGCCATGGTGGAGCAATAGGGGCGCGTGGTGTGGTTTTGGGAACTGAGGTGTTGAAACCTGACGCACCAATAGGCACCGCCCACACACCTCACGCAGATCGAGGCTCCATGTGGAATGTTTCCCGCGGTGTCGCCGGCCCGAGATAGATGGGCTTGTCTTGACTGCCAAATCATGCTTGTCGACGGCTGCCCAAGACGCGCACCGCCACAGAGAGTCGCACGCTGGCCGCTTTTGCCCGCCCCCCAGAAGGCGCTGCAATGGAACTCGACGCGGACAGTTGTCAGCACACGCGCGGCCAGATGGCGAAAAGAATGGCTCGGCCTGCCTAAAGCGTCGTGCAGCCACACTGTAATTCTGCGCAGAGTCCGCTGCCCACACCCACGGCCTCGGCTGGCTGGGGAGGCTGGGCGTGGGCTGTCGAATGCATTGCTGGCTCCGACACATTCGTCACCATCATGCTGGCAGCTGCCATGGATGGCGAAGTCCGGCCCTCGGTGGCAGGAGAGGCTTGAATATATCTAGATGCGTGCTCTCTCTCGATTCACTGTCTGCCTGTCGCTCTGCCTGTCGACCCCAACGGCCCTTCACCCTCGGTCCCCGCCCACGTCGACGCCCACACCGCCCCTTCTGCCCTTCGCATTGTGGCCAAACACCTTGGACACGGTGGAGACAGTCGACGCCCAGCCTCCCGTCGCACAAGGACTCGACCGTGAACGACAGCAAACCGATCGTGGCCGCCGCCGTCAGTCAGCAACCATTGATCCAGCCAGCACTGCTGCCGCTGCCGCTGCGTAGAAACATCAAACGACTCCTGAAACTTTGATTGCGACTGGCCTACTGGCCTCGAGCGCTTGACTCAAAATATCTGAGACGTGAAACGGGGCGTGTCGTCCAATCACCCAGACTCGACCACATCCCCCTCGCGCTTGCAGACGGCGCTAAACCCGCGCTGCATTCCGCGACAGCACTCACCGCGCTGCCCTCAGGCTATATCTCGAGCGCTTCGCCGCTGCTACAATTCTCTCTTCACAGTCGGTCAGTGCAAGTCTCTCTCCGCTCACATCCTTTCTTTGCATCCTCTTCCTCAGGCCGCCGTGCAGGCTCCTTCTCCCCACTCTCCGTTCCCCAAGCCAGGCACAGCCCTAGCCTCCCTCCCACACCTACCCGTTCTGGCTGAGCCAGACTTTCCCATACTCCCTTCCAGACCTCCTTGCAGTCTGCCCCGTCGCTCTCCCGTTTTCTTTGCTTTATACACTGCCCTCTTCCGCCGGTCGGAACATTCTCTTAATATCCTCCTCGCCTGTTCCGTTTCAACACTTCGTTTCTGCTGAGGCATTACGTCGTACAGCCCCGGACTCAGCTTACACCTGCTCCAACAGCCAACATACCTTGTTGATCCTTTGTTTCCGCCTCACACGCACGGCTTAATCTACTCAGCCAAGCCCCTACTTGGGATCGTGGATTCGGCATCGCAAACCCACCCCGACCAGGATCTTCCGAGGACCGCAGCTGAGCTACATTACTTTAACCATCTCATCCCCATCCACCCACATCACCACACATCATGACTTACTCACCCAACCTCGCCTCGGAGAACAAGGCTGCGCTGGACCACTTCATTCAGCTGCCCGTGTCACAGGACATGATTGCGTACCTCTCGCAAAAGGCCACCCAAGTCATCCGATGCGAATCATCTCTCAACAAGAACCTGCCACCGACACCGCCGGCGACGCCACCCCAGCAGCCCGCCTCGCTTTCCCGAGAGGCTCCCCTGCCGTCGGTGGAGGAGTTCATCACGTCGATAGTGGAGAGGTCACATGTGCAGGTCCCCACCCTCATGACCTCTCTAGTGTACCTCAGCCGACTCCGATCCCGACTACCTCCGGTCGCCAAGGGCATGCGGTGTACCGTCCACAGGATCTTCCTTGCATCGCTCATCCTCGCTGCTAAGAACCTCAACGACTCGTCGCCCAAGAACAAGCACTGGGCGAGGTACAGTTCGGTTCGCGGCTACGAGAACTTTGGCTTCTCCATCACCGAGGTCAACCTCATGGAGAAGCAGCTTCTCTTCCTCCTGGATTGGGACCTGCGCATCAACCCCGAGGACCTCTACTACCACCTCGAGCCCTTTCTTGCCCCCATCCGCGTCTACCAGGCACGCCAGGCCGAAAAGGCCAGGCTCGCCGAGAGGGAGAAGGAGTTTGCCCGCCAGCAGTACCAGCTCACGGCGGAGAACCTTCAACGGTCCCGCAATGCCTACGACTCGCCCACGACCTTTTCTTCGTATGCCATGGGGCCGCAAAGGCTCCGAGCATACCCCACCCCCTCATCACGTGCCGCATCCCGGACTCCGTCTCTGTCGCCACCGACGCGCAGCTCATCGGCGTCGTCGTCATCCGACTCGCCCATCAGCTTCACCGAAGAGCCCGAGGAGGCGCTTGTCCAGCGCTACGACACCGACAGCGGCGCGACGCTCGTGCACATTCACGCTCCGGGCTCTACCTCGAAGCTCGAGCATCCACTCCCACTTGACCGCTACGACGACAAGCCGGCAAAAAAGGCCAAGACGGCGACGAGCGGCTTCTTCAACCGCATGTTTGGCACGACTGGACAGTACGCGGGCAGACAGGCGGGGTATTAATTCGGACGCACTTTTCTTTTGTCTCGCGACGAAAAGCTCAGAGGGATATGATTGACGGGGTACCTACTGGCTGGGCACCTTTGCGACATGTTTGGCTATCACGAGCATACTTGCATCACAGCATTGCGACGGCGCTGGGGGGGGGGGAATTAATGTGTGCATTTTTAGTGCATCATGGCCGGCGCGCCAGCAATATCCCAACGGCATTTTGACAGATAGCATCAGTCTCCTGTGGGACGACGATAATGAATCAATATTCAATCACAAACATCAGCTTGTCTCTGAGTGACATGTTCTGCAAGTGCCGCCCATGCCTCGACAGGCCCCGTTGCAGGGTGGGGCTGAGGTGCATTCCTCGCACACACCGCACACACCAGGGCAAGCGGATGTCGCACGAAGAGCTTGCGAGAACGCCTCCACGTCTACGATTGCAGCCGAGTACGAGCCCCGTACACCGGTCCTCAGCCGCACTGGGCAAGCTTCGATGGCTACCTAGTTAGTCTGCCGTTGGCTCACCACCATCTGTACCCCGCCTTGTGTGGGCCGCGCAGTCGGCCTCGCCCGCAGCCACAATTGTACGTTGACTGCCTCTCTTGACGGCTGCCTATCGTCGCTGACCAGCGCAGCAAGCACAGCCGACCGAGGCAGATGACCGGTCAGGGCGAGGGCGATGGCGATGTCGACAGGAGCCAGCTCATGGTGCCGCTGTGGATGTGGGTAGACTCCTGCATGGTGTAGGTGTGGACCTGATACATGTAGCTGGCATGGGAAGTGTTTCACGTCGTGGCCTTGGCGGGAGAGGGTTGGTCTCGCATGCTTCCCAGTGGAGCCCGCGCCTTGCCGCATGCGTCCACGTCCCGAGTTGCTGTTCCTCGACGATGCCGCCATCAGCACTCCCAGACTCCTCCTGACCCCGCTGACTTTTGCTCGTTCGCCATCCATCGGGCTCCATCCGTCACGCGAGACATGGCATCGGCCTGCGACGCCCATGGCCATGCCCGCATCGCCCCGCTGACGCTTCGGATGCGTGCTCATGCCTCTTCAGCTCGCCTCGTGGTATATTTGGAGCTGCCTCTGGTGTCATCTTCATCTCGCCATGCATTGCTACCACTCTTTGCCTCGTCCGTCTCACCCGCGGCGGCATGATGGCGGCACCACTCCTCGCGGACCCAGAACAGCCGTTCCGCTGAGCAGACATATCGCGCACCTTGTATAACTTCATGCAGTGGGTCCGATGGAGTCTGCAGCTGACTTGACTCGACCTCATCCCGAGTGCGAACTGAGCGTCAGCGATAAACACCTGCTCAACACGCCTTGTGCTGCAGGATTTGCATTCAGCAGGCGCTTCACCTCCTCTCAGCGCCCGTTTAGAGACCATCTGCTGCACGTTACGCCTAGCGCGTCCAGACTTGGATGATGTGCAATTCATGCGGCAAAAGTCCTGCATGGACGTGTGCCACAGCTCGTCGACGAAGCGAGAGGTGATGCGGCGCAGGCATGAACAAGAGCCTCATCCGAGCGCGCGCGCCATCCATATGTGTATACGCGTCCAACACTCGCACTCGCAAAGGTAGGTATCTTTTCCAAACTTCCTCATGGCTGGCCCGTAGGACATTTTCCACTCATTTCGCGCCGTCTCTCGTTTTCCTATCCGTCCATGTTCATTTCCACTCGCTTTCATGGGCCCACGACAGTTTACTTTCCTCCCCACCTTTGACCGGCGACCGACCGAGTGCAAACATGGCCGTACCTACGAGTACAGCCACTGGACCCGGTACAACACCTTTTACGGCCTCAGCCTGACCACCGCCCTGTCCATTGTGCTGCTGGCCGCCGACCGCTACCAATGGAGGGCGACGGGAACCTTTTTCGTCCTGGCAAACCGCTTCCCCGCCACCGTCGCCCTGACTGTCCAGCTGCTGGCCGCCTTCTTCGGCCTCATCCACGTCGCCGTCATCTGCAGACTGATCAACTTTGCCCTGCGCATCCGCCTTCGAAATGCAAGTGTGACGCTGGACATTCTGCGAACGTGGGTCGACCTGAGCCTGGCGAGGGTGGACTGGGACCTACCGCTCCGCTTCTTCTTTCCTGTCATCATGATGGTTCTTCTGAGTCTCGTCCCTGCCGCGTTGTGGGCTGGTTCCATAACCCCGCTGATCGGGCGGACGACGTCGACGGGGACTCTTTTGCTGCCCAGCTACGAGGACGTGTCCATGATTAGAGAGTATCCAATGGAGATAGGAAAGTCTGGCCCTTCGATGAGAAACCAAAAGGGCTTCTTTACTTATTCTGTCGGCACGCAGCAGATTGGTCCCCTGCTCTCCTCTGCAGCTTCGGCGTCGTCTGATGGCCAGAGCGAGGTCACCCATTCCAAGGCCGACAACACTCAATTCAGCTACAAAGGACGGTCCTACGGCGTAGGCGCACCCGTCGGTCTCATGGACATGCTCATTTCCTCCAACCCCCAAGCCGCGGGCTACCGCTACCAAGAAGAAGGCTACCTCACCAACGTGAGCTGCATCTACAACGCAACCTCCAACTTCTCCCTCTCCTCGACCGACGCCGAATGGATATACGCCGCCTCGGGCCTGCTCCCCGACAGCGTCTCCGGCCCCGAATACTCCAACTACATCGGGCACGACCCCGCCGCCATCGTCGCCCTCGGCGTCTCCTACAGCGACGCCTCCCCGCGCCGCTACCTCGCCCTCACCGCCGGCTCCTCCTACGCCTTCCTCAACAACACGCAATGCGAACTAACCTTCACCCCCACCCTCTACAACGTAACCGTCGACCTCTCCAACCTCAACATCACCGTGCGCCCCGTGTCCCCAGTCCCCGACTTCAACCCCCAACGCAACATAACCCGCACCCTAATGCGCCAATTCGCCCTCCTCTCCAACGACCTCACAAACCTCTACGTCTCCCTCCTCGGCGAGGCCTTCAACTCCAGCATCGCAACCTACAACATGTCCCGCCTCTCCGCCTCCCGCGACCCCTTCACCGAATCCGAAGCCACCCTCGCAGGCCTGACAAACAGCGTCACGGCCATGGCCGACAACATGCTAATCATGTACGCCGAAGCCCAGCTCATGGTCGGCCGCATGTGGACCACGCAAACAGCCCGCACATACCTCTTCGCTCTACAATTCGGCCAGCCAGCCTACATCTACGCCGTCTTCATCATGAACCTGCTCATCATCATCGCAGTCGTGATCGAGGCCGTGCGCACGCATGGCTGGAGCGCGTTGGGGCGCTGGAATTACCTCGATCCGAGGGATCTGATTATCGCGGCGTCGAGGGGGGGAGGGGATGTCGCGGTTGCGGCGGATGAGTTGCAAGGGGGAAAAGGGGGGAGGACGGGCATGAAGCATGTTTGGTTGTTGTCGGATCCGGATGAGGGGAATGGGGGGTTGAGGGTTAGGATGAGGGGGGATGAGAGCGGGCATTTGGCGATTGTTTTGGAGGGGGCGGATAAGGGAGGGGAAAATGGGGAGGATGGGCTGCCGGGGTATGGGGAGGGGGATATGGAGGGTGGAGAGATTGTGGTGGAGGAGAAGGGGAAGCCGGTTGTGGTGAGGCAGGAGGAGAAGAAGGGGAAGAAGGGGAAGAGGGAGAGGATTGGGTTGTTTAAGTTTGGGTGATAGAGGGGGGAAGTGGAGGGGGAGAGGGAGGGGTAACGATGTAATGATATATAATTTAAATAATAGACGGCCTTGGTCGTTGAAACGATGTTGCACGCGCTGTTCAAGCTGGTTTTTATGGGTGCGGGTGGGTTTGGGGCAATTAAGAGCAAGCGGTGAAGGTTCTTGTATAGCGCACACCAGCGACTGAGACTTTAAATGCTGGAGTTGTGTCGAGGTGTAGAACGAGAATGTGATCGCATCTCCACCCTGGACCCTCCTTTCCCCACATATATCCAAAAACCTAACTCCTTGTCCCTCCTCCTCCTACCCTCTCCTTTCATACCGCCCCCATCTCTTTCCCTCACCATCCCTCATCCCCTGCTGCGCCCGCAATCAAGATATTAGCTACATCCGTGCCCTATTTAACCCTACTTGCTAGCTTGCCGGCACTTTGTCCAGTACGCGAGCGAGCAAGTAGGGTGTATTAGCGTATACGGACTACACTTCGATTCGATTCGCGCCGTAAATGTGCACAGAGGATGAATTGGTACTGAAGATTGGATATGGGGATGGGAATGGTTGATGCTAGTACGCGATGGGGGCGAGAGGGAAAGGAAAGGAGGAGTATCGAGAAGGGTGGTGCGAGGTTTGGGGGGTTAAGGCAGGATCAGAGAGAGGAAAGAGCGGGTTCGAGTGGTGATTTGTAGAGGAACGATTCTGCTTTAAAGGTGGAACGAAGGCAGCGCGGTGCAATGCAGGACTGAATTTCTGCTTATTTTAAAACAAACTCAGTTGCTTAGTCTCTCTTGAGTCCTTGTTTTTACCCTGATGCTGATATTAGAATGCAATCCCGCACTCACCCGATGCTGAACCCCATAACCCCACCCCTCAATGCGCAAGTCCCAAGAACACCAAACATGCACCCCTCTCCTTTCCCCTTCCCTTATCCACCCCCCCTATCCCCTCCCCCTAAACTGCTCCGCCACCATCTCCCCCAACGTCCTCCTCCTCGCCTGCCCCTGCCCCTGTCCCGTCTCCCCCGCCAATATCCCCTCCGCCAACCCCGTCCCCGTCCCCGTCCCCTCCTCCCTCTCCCTCTCCCTCTCCGCATCCAACCTCGCCCTCAACCCTTCAAACCCCCTCTTCCTCTCCTCCCCCACCACCCACCCCGGCACCCTCCACGCGCTCGCCCCAGGCAACACATCCCTCCTCCACGCCGTGCCCACCGCCCACCCAACCCCCGCCGCCAGCAGCGAGCCCGGAAATTGCGACAGCCCGAGTTGCAGCGGCGCGAGATAGGATGTGGATTTCGAGGTTAGGGTTAGGGAGTGTGATAGCGTGGATGAGAAGAGCGAGGGGGAGGGGGAAGGGGCGGACGGAGAGACTTTGTAGCGGTACGTGTGGGGGATGGCGGCGTAGTAGTTTGCGAGGAGGGCGAAGAGGAGCGGGGTTGGGCCGGCAGGGAGCGAGTTGATGGTGCCGAATGTTAGGGGGCGCAGGATGAAGGTTAGGATTAGGGGGGGGAGGAGCGTGGTGTAGGGGAGAGTTGAGAGGAGGAAGGACTGCGGGGGGTTAGCGCGGGATATCTAAAGTAGAAGGGGTTTGTGGCGGAATTGGAAGGGGGGGTAGGGAGGTGGAAGGGAGGGAGGACTCACGGCGAACTTCCGACTCCCCCAGAGGCGTTCGAGGACGCGGAGTTGGTAGAAACTGAGCACGGCGAAGAGGACTTCGGTCGAATTGGTGTAGCAGATCTGTTTCTGCAGTCAGCTCGTGCTGTTCCCATGGTTCCTGCAACACGTACCTGCCACGTAAAGACCCGCCAAAATTGTCCGTAATTCCAGAGGTGGGGGACGGCATGGATGTGGATGTAGTAGCGCGTGTCGGTGATGCTAGCGATGAGGGCGCCGATGACGGTTGCGAAGACGAGA
Source organism: Polyplosphaeria fusca (assembly GCA_010093805.1). Taxonomy (NCBI): domain Eukaryota; kingdom Fungi; phylum Ascomycota; class Dothideomycetes; order Pleosporales; family Tetraplosphaeriaceae; genus Polyplosphaeria; species Polyplosphaeria fusca. Next base: position 1,241 of record ML996103.1, on the reverse strand, counting down.
AACTGCGACACGGGCGCGTTGGTGAAGCCCGAGGTTATCATTGTGGTGGGCGTGGGGGATGCGTCATTGTTTGGCGTTGGATGCTGTGGTGTGGGAATGGTCGTGGGTCAGCGAGGGCGGAAGTGCCACAGTTGGCCGGAGCTCCAGGGTGGCGGGATGTCACGTGTGACAACTTGACTGCTACGCAGCTGCATCATGAAACAATGGAAACGTGCATGAGCTCGCAAGAGCTGCTTTGATGAGGATATTGGCTATGGTGATGATAACGTCCGTCCCTGGGTCGCGCAAAACCCGCCGTGCCGCAAAATATGAGAGGTACTTTGACTTCGAACGACTGTAACTCTACACGCACGTTAAGCTTCCCTAAAATAATGCATTAATGATATATTAATGCCATATCTAAAGATCTATAGCGCCTCTTACCCAAAAATATATTCGAATTGTTATAGTCGCGCCTGATCTATAGGGAAGCTTCCTCCTCTAGCGGGACAAAGTCCCTTCCTTAAAGCACCACTATTATCAAGCTCCTACTACTCTAGTTATACGTTCCTATCAAACTATAGAATCTCGCTATAATGCTAAAAAGTTCTTGTTAGCTTTGTGGCTGCTATCGCGCACAAATCCATGCGAGGCTGCTACCCTTATCAGTACCTCTGAGCGAACGAAGTGCCAATTTCGGCTAGTGTATTTCTCGTGGTGTAATTTATTTATGATGACTAACGTTATCAAGTCTGTGGCTGTGCAGCGCCTTGGCATGTTGGCTTCAGCCACGCAGCCTTACAATCCCCACTCAAACTTGGCCCATGCCTCCAGATAACCTGTAAGAAAGTGTGATGGGTGTACAAGTGTATTGAGTATGGTACAAGTGTGGTGTAGGTGTGATCAGATGTAATGAGATATCTCTGCAGGAGAGATGGCTGGCGAGCAGCCTTATGTACACGGCTAAAGACCGCCTTACCACTACTTGGCGTAATAATTCCCCATCTACCACTGTTTTCAATACGCTACCACACATGTGACCTCGGCTCGGAGATGGACCCGAATACCACCGTTTGTGCCCCAAATGCCACCATTTCTCTAGCAGTCATTGTGGCTCTCCTGGAGGCAAATAATCAAGGGAAACATTGTAGATTGTATCAAATTATCCTCAGTCTCTAGTTAGTTACAGCTCTAAGATCGAGTTGTTCGCGCTCTTTTTCTCGATCGAGTTGAAAGAGCTGGAGGCTCGCTTTGGCGGCTTT